>JAWNPR010000061.1:8132500-8180000 GCA_035047405.1 Drosophila stalkeri | reverse complement strand
ACGATGCCATTTTTCAGCGAGCCGCAGAGCGACGCGAGGTGGTGCTGGAGGTGGAGAGGACCGGCCAAGTGGTTGCCACACTAATGAAACTACGAGATTGAGGGACGAGCATAAAGCCAAAGCAGCTTCAATGTGCTACTGCGAAAAATTTTGGCATGCTCAGCAGGCGAACCACACCCCCAAACAGTGCATGTTATGGCCGCCGCTTTTTATTGATTTCATAAAATTTTTATTAATAAACATTCGTGAAATATCCTGGCTTCAGAAAATTGAAACACAGCGGAATTTTTTAATGGAAGCAAACAGCTAGCCGACAAAAAAAAAAATAATAATAAAAAAAGAAATAGAAGAAAAAAAATATATATATGAAAATAATAATAAAAAGACGAAAACGAAATTCAAACCAGCAACAACAACAATTGAGCTCAAATCAGCGTAATAAAATGTGCCAAGAAGAAGCAGCTGAAGGAGCTAAAGTTGCTGCTGCTACTCCTGCTACTCCTGCTGCTCCTGCTGCTTCTGCTGCTGCTGCTGGGTCTGTGGCAGGCGGCAAGCGGCAGGCAGAAGCGTCAGCAATTAAAATGGCGCTTGGCCCCGTCGACCAGAGAGACTTCAAAAAATGCCAAAAAGTTCAAATACTAATGAATTATCCTTTATTAGGATAATGTATGATGTGGTTCTCTGAAGAGTTTGCCTCTTCACGCAGCACCAACAACAACAACAACAACAACAACAACAAACAACGTCGACAAGTCGAAAATGTTTCGCTGGCTTTTACACAGACTTATAACAGATAAAAATGGATCCATATGCTAGTCGAATCAATTTGAGCAAAGAAAGAGAGAGATAAGTGACAGATAAAATAAATGTAAATATATTTTCATTAAATAATTAAATAAATTATAAAAAATATATATATATATTCAATTTAACTTTAAGCTCAAACGTAATTAAAACTAAAGTGTATTAGAAATTCGTTGTGATGCTGCAATCTCAAGTTCTTCTTCAGTTGTTCTGTAATGTAGCGCTGCGGAGTTATCTCCGCCTAGGGTTGCCAGTCAGTTGTTGGCGAGGGTGGTGGGAGGGCTGGATTTTGGGGCAACTGCGGCTAGGATACTGTTGGCAATTTATGAAAAGAGCCAAATTAATCAGACTAATAACGAAAACACGCCGACGAAAAGGCGGCTGGGCACAAAAAAGAAATGGCTCGCAAGGGCGAATGCGGGTGTGGATGCGGATGATGCGGATGGTGCGGGTGGTGCGGATGCCACTACGGTGGAGTGCTCTGATGTTGAGGGCAACAACAAGCAGGAAAAACTTATGCAAAGTTTTCTTAATGAAAAGATTTACGATGGCAATACTCAAAATTAGCAAAAACTGAGGTTGTGGTAAACAATAAGCGCTGGGACGAGCTGACAGCGAGAGCGAGAGTGTGCGAGAGTGAGCGACAGCTTCCGGCCGTAGCCAGGGGTTGTGGCAGTGGACTGAACCGGACTAAACTGGATAGTAGTAGTAGTAGTAGTAGTAGCTGTTGACTGGCTGGATACTTATAAAGTTTTTACAGCCAGTGCAGACTTCACCGCCAGCGGTTGAAATAACAAACTTTATGAGAAATTTGTGGACCTTCTTGTAGTTTTTCTGTTCCAGTTTGTTGCTGTTGCTGTTGCTGTTGCTGTTGCCGTTTGCTGTATGCGCCTTGGGCAACTGACCAGGGCTGCACTCATTTTTGTGGTCAGCTGTGGGCAGTCGATAGAGCACTCTGGCCTAGCCTGCCCAATTAGCATTCATATTTGAATAAATATATACATCTATATACATTCTGTTGACTCATGAGCAACGCACAACAAAAATTAGAAAGGGATGGGAAAAAAATAAATAAATAAATAAGAAAAAAAAAAAAAGAAACAGGAAACAATCGAAAAGTGAACTAAATATGAAATTAATAAACTGCATTGCTGCCATGACAACGTGCAACCAGATTTTGAGCATTGCGGACAGGCTTAGAGTTTAGCTAGCCAGACGTCATTGTGCACGCTCGTCCGAGCAGAGATTATTAAAATAATTCGCATGACATCAATTCACTTGATTAGAAATAATGATTTGACCAAGCAATGCTTGACCAAAACATATCCAATACATGTTGACTAATGAGAGACATGGAAATAGTAGTAGAAATATTAAACTGACCGCCGAGTACAAGATATTTAACGCCTTATTGGAAATGGTATAATATGTATAATAATATAATATAATAGTATAATAGTAGAATATAATTCCAAATTTATTGACCATCGACAGACGTCGAAATGGTAGTAGAGCAGACTGCAATTCATTTGGTTAGAAATATTAAACTGAAGTAGAAGATAGAATGAATGTACGTAGAGTATCGATATCTATCGATATGGAAATACTAAAAGAATTATCGATAAATATTTACAATCTAACCTACTGTACTAGATTAGCTGCTACCCTATATTTAGTGACCATCGAGAGACATAGAAATCGTAGTAATAGATCTGACAGCAATTCATTTATTTGCAAATATATCAAACTGAGTAGAGTATAAGATACTTAATGCCTGTGGAGTATCGATAGACATGGAAAAACTAAAAGAATTATCGATAAGAATTGACAATCTAAACTACAGTAGGTTAGACTATTTGATACCCGATAATTAGTGACTATCCATAGACATGGAAATAGTAGTAAATCGCATTAAAATAACTCGCATGACATCAATTCACTACATGACTATCATATATTCCACACTCACTGACTATAGCATTATCGTGTTAGAAAAATGAAGCACTGGATGGTTATGTATAAAAAAAATCAAGCGCATTCTCCAATAGACTTATAAAACCTTGAGAATTCAAAGGTTCCGGAAACTAAACATTGGAATTTTGTGTAAAACTAATCTCAAAACGTTTTACTTTAGTATGTCAGCATTCAAATTGATTTTTAATCCAGATTGTCTAGGATCAAAGTAAGCTTTAATAATTGATTTTTCATACAAATATTACTAATACGACTATATAATTTCCTACAGCAAGTTTTTTCTTAAACAAAATTTATTTTGTGGTCTACCCAAAATATTTTGTAGCCGTGGCTACCAAATTGAACGAGATATTCAGTACAAAATAAAAATTTTGCAATATTTTTTTAAAACTCTTTTCAAAATAAAAAAATTAAAATAAGCTGAAATGTTGCCCAATACAATTATATTTTATTTTATAAATAAAAAGAGAATTTTCTTCTATTTTTAGAAAAACAATGCTAAATCAGGCAATGCATCCCCTAAGAAAATATTATTATTATTATTATTATTATTATTATTATTATTATTATTATTATTATTATTATTATTATTATTATTATTATTATTATTATTATTATTAATATTAATTTATTTTTGTTTATATTTATTTTATTTTTATTTATTTTTAATGTAATTTTATTTTACTTATTTATTTATTTTTTTTTTAATTATGAAATATAGTTTGATATTAAAATGAAAAAAAAATATATATATATATATATGAACTGAGAATGTAAAGCCTTCCCGAGTGTGACTATGCTTAGTATATACAGGGTGTTGCAAAAGTCAAGCAAGAATTAATTTTGATAGGAAACAAGGACTTATGCTTAATACTCTTACTTTTTAATTATAAACCTATCAAAAGAGCTGAAGGCCACAGTTGCCATAGCCTTTAGAAAAAAAAACGCTAGCTCATAATTTTAATTATAAGCTAGCTCTAAAAATAAATAAAATAAATAAACCTATCAAAAATACTTTTTGCGTGATTTTTGGGATATCCTGCATATCTACTTTGAAATATATAATAAAATAGCTCAAGTGGCTAAATGAAAGTTTATTATGGAAGAATTATTAAAGACTTCAAATAAGGATTTCAAGTACAGTATATACTAAAAATATACTAATTGTTATCTGTCTAAATCACAGTTAAATGAGTAAACTAAGAGTAACGGAACATTGCATATAAAATTTTCTCAATGAGATCTGCCCTGCATATATGATATATTTATTTATATATACATGCATAAAGGAAATATATATTTCTATATATGTATTTATTTATTCAACATATTTATTTCTTGTATTCACATCTTTCAAAACCGCAAAATATTTTGTTTTCTTAATAAAAAATACTTCGAAATTTATGTGTGTTAAAGTCGCGTAAGTATCAATTCACAATTTCTTAACTGCTACAAATTGAATTGAATTTCTACTTTTATTTACTTTTTTTTTTTCAATTTTTTTAAATCGATTCCATGGAATGCCACAAATACCACTTCCTTTAGCCCACGCCCAGAGACCCTTCCACACGAGCAGCAGCATAAATATATACATATATAGAGCAAAAAAAAAAAAGAAAAAAAGAAGGGTTAAAACAATAGAAAATGTTGCCAGCGACAATGTGAACCAGAATAACGACGAGTTGGGTTGGGTCTCTACAGTTGGAGTTGAACTTGGAGTTGAAGTTCGCATTGGAGTTGGAGGTGGAGTTGGGGTTGCAGGGCTCAGGCTTCGCCAAACAATTCTTTATGTGTATTACGCTGGGAACGTTTTTAACGGCCCGTTCAGCTGTTGTACTCTATATAGTATGCCACGTTTACCCCCAGCCCCTGTCCACGTCTGGCGGCTGGGCCAAATCATTATTACAACAACAATGAACTCTAAGCGCTGCTGCTGTTGCTGCTTCAGCTTGTGTTGCTGCTGTTGCTGTTGCTGTTGCTGTTGCTGTTACTGTTTCGACTTCTGCATCTGTTTTCAACGCCGTAAGCCGTGCGCCCCATTTGCTTGGCATTTTTCAACTGCTGCAGTCGTGCCCGCCCGCCCGTCCGCTGTGCCTCAGACGAACCCAGTGCGGACATCGAATCCTTTCGTTCATAAATCAAGTCTTTGGTTTAATTAAATCTTGTGTTGGCGGTAAAAACGCTGAAAGAAAAAAGCAAAATGAAGCAAACAAAGCCAAAATCAGTTAACAATATACTGGCACGACTAGCATATACCCTATACTCAAATACTTGCTCAACAAGTTCTTATCACTTGGGCTAAAATTAATTTAAATTATATTATAAAATTATATATATATATATATATATATATTTTTTTTTTAAATTAATTTTTCTGAACTTCAAACACAACCTCAATTTACGTAGTATTACGAAGACCAGCTGCTTCTGGCCAAATGAGTACAAGAAATGTGAGCCAAATATTGTACATAGCTGCAGGCGCTCACTGTAAAGAAGTGGCGACAGACTGTTAGGAGTGACTGTTAGGAGCCCAGTTAAGGGCAATGCCAACACAACGTCACGTTATAAAATTTCGCCGTGGTTGGCCCTCTCACATTTTCTTTTTCTAGCTCATTTCCGCTTTCTGGTTTGCATGCTGAATTTTTAGGCTCTGCAATTGAAAGCATTTACAACAAAACTAACAAACGAAATTGAGTTTTTTTTTCCATTAATTCGAGCAACTTTAAGTGAAGTAATATGTAGCACATATGTAGTAATATATATTATTTATATATATTTTATTATAATATATATATATTTATATATTTATATATATTATTTTATATTTATATATTTTATATATTTATATATATTATTAATTATTAAGAAACTGCAGCTAAAAATTAAATATATATAAATATTTATTTAAGCTTCATAGTTTGAAAATATGTCTTAAAAAATGCGAAAAGAATGCTAAGAGCGCATAAGATTTTAGGAACGTAATTTTTTATTTTAGGCATAGCTCTCATATAACTGTTAAACGTTTGCATTTTCACGCTCAATTCACGAGATAAACTGAAAAAAAAACATATAAGCTCAGTCTCATTCTGTTTAAGACACTTTGGTTTTATTCGTTCTGGTTTTCAGTTGAGCGTCTTCAGTTGAACTATTCGTGTGATGTTTTCTTGTTTAGCGAGCAATACGATTGACGCTCGCACAATGATGTTCAGCAAGTGAGCTGATAACCCAAAGAGTCTATGCAAAGGGTTTTCACATTCACACTCTCGTACACTATTGATGTGTTTAGCGAAGACATCCCTCGCTTACAAACCAATACATACAGAAACGATATTTTATTACATAGAACTCAACCAAATGGTCGAAGAAGATTCTGAGAAAAAAATAAAAAGTTTTCTCTCCGATCGCGAACGAGCTCGTTGCCGAACCAATGCAATCGGCTGCTCTCTTAGTTATTTCTCAACGTATGAGTAAAAGATTGAGAAACAGGCAACACATATATGCGAGCTCTGCTTTTTGGTAAATCATCACATGATATTTTCAATAAATTTTATAGTTAATTATATTTTAAAAACATTACAAGACATATCAGAAACTATTAATATCCTACTGCCCATAACATTATATATATATTTATTTCAATAAAAATTAAAAAAAAAGTTTTGATCTGAGAAAAATTATTTCTAAATAATAAATAATAACTTACAATGGATTAAACAATTTTTTTAAATTTTAATTTTTATAACAAATTTACAGTCATATATTTTTAAACTTATAATTAAAAAAAATTTTTTTTAATTTTAAAATTTAAAAATTTCATTCTTATATTTTATAACTCATGACTTTAAAAATTGTAAAAAATTTTTTAAACTATTCTTCAGTCATATATTTTATGACATAAAACTTAAAAATTTTTTGGAAAATTTTAAAACTATTTTTCAGTCATATATTTTATAACTTATAACTTTAAAAACAACAACAACACATTTTTAAACTATTCTTCAGTCATATATTTAAAAATTTTTGGAAAATTTCAAAACTATATTTCAGGCATATATTTTTCTATTATATAAAGAAGGATTGTTGTTGTCTGACGTGATATTTTCTTGCCAATATCTTAGCAAATGAATTCAACTATGAACCAAAGAGCTAATGAATCCTTTGTCTTATATTGTCAAACTTTTGCTATCATTTAAAGTTTATATAAAATTTTGCTGCATGTTAAAGATGCTAAAAGAGAAAATTTCTATAAAATTGTATATTGTTGTTCTGCAGGGAAAGGGTTTAGCTCGTTGTCGTTGTCGTTGTCGTTCTGGAAAGAGCAGAGCAAGCAAAGTGTAAAGATAGATGGGAAGAGGCGAGCATTTAAAGTCAGGGAACTAAAATGTGAGAAACCGAACAGCTAAAAGCAAGTGATGAAATATAGTGAAAACCGAAAGGGAAACGTTAAATTGAATGCAGGACACGTTGCAGGATTTATGGCCAGAAGAAGCAGCCGCCAAACCCAGACTAATAAACACTGAGAGCGTGGAATTAACACGAGCGGGAATGGGGAAGGGAAAGGAGATTGGTAGAGTGGCAGAGTGAGAGAGTGGGGTTAAGGACAAGACACGACAGCAGCAAAGTGGCTATGAGAATTATAGGCAAATGCCAGCGGCATTTTGGCCAAATTTTACGTGATGCAATGTGTTGACGGGTTGCCAATGGGAGTTGAAAACTGAAGTTGAATTTGGATCTAGATTTTGGATTTGGCATTTGGCATTTGGCATTTGGATTTGGATTTGGGCTTGGCCGTGCGGCAAAGGGCAAATGAAACGAAACGAAATGTAATGAAATCCTTTACCGTAAGAATTTCATGGACGTCAACACGTGCTGCGAGACAGAGCACCGTTGACAGCCCACTCCAGCCCAATTGCCCGACGCGTCGTCTCATCGCTGGCCGCAGTCACAGCCAAATCCCCTTTTTGGCACAACTTGTAACAATTTCTAATTCATATGTTGCCAAGGCAGCGCCAGGCTCGACCCGAGCTCGATGATTTATGGTGGACGCACGCGAATACGAAATGAAAGGCGAATGCCATGCCACGTCCTTGGAAGGCCTCAGCTTGAGCTTCAGCTTCGGCATTGGCTTTAGCTTCACTCTGTTTAATCATTCAATAGGCAATTTGTTTGGCTTGCTCGCCGAACGCATCGAAATGAAATAAAATGAAATGAAATGTTTTACACATTAGACACCGACGAGGCACAACTACTTGCAGTTGGGCCTGCTCGGCTCTGGTCATGCATCTTCAGCAAGCATATTTAATATCATTTGTCTTGCCTACGGGCTCCAGAGTGCGGTTTGCTTGCCATCCCAGCCCAGACCAGACCAGGCCATGCCAGTGTCTCATGTGAGAGGGGCGGGGGGCGGTGGCTGGAGTGGAGGTCGGGTCGATTCGTGTTGTGATTTATGATTATCAAAGTATTTGTTACCTTTATGTCCAAGTTATTTGCTCGCACATAAATCATTTCGCTGACCCAACTTTGGCGCTTTGATTAATTTCTTCAATTGCTGTCGCGATTGGCGCCTGCGATTGGCGGCGGGGTAACCCACCCCCTCCTATGCCAAAGTGTTAACGTGGCAAACATAACTCATCAAGCGGTCAACAGGCTACGCACAAATCAGCTTGGCAAACGTAACTCGAATTTATTTTTATTAGCCAAGCGATATGCAGTTATAGAAATTATATAATTACAGAGAAAAAAAAAGAAAAAAAAAAAATATATATATATATATATTTATATATATATAGATATATATATATATATATATATATATATATATATATATACATATATATACATATTTAATAAATTTAATATATTTATTTTAAATTCTTAAAATAACTTATTTCTTTATTAGTCTATAATAGACTTATCATCAAATTGTTTTAGACTCTTGAAATTTTCTATATTTTATTTTATTTTATTTTTTTATTATATATTTTTATTTATTTTTTTTTTTATTGACTTATTGATTTATTAATTTATTCTTTATTATTTATTTCTTTATTAATCTATAATAAACTTATCATCAAATTGTTTTAGACTCTGGAAATTTTCTATATTTTATTTTATTTTATGTTTATTTTATTATATATTTTTATTTATTTTATTTTTTTAATTGACTTATTGATTTATTAATTTATATATTTATTTATTTTTTTATTTATGTATTTATTTATTTACTTTTTATATTTTATTTTATTTTATTTTATTTTATTTTATATATATAAATTATTATATTTTTTGTTTATACTTTGACATAGCACAGTTTGATGATCAGCCAACTTTTTAGCACTTTAGCTAGAACAAAGTCTTCGGATATCGAGAAAATCAGGAAAATGTTTTCCTTTGGCTTATAGCTTTCAACAAGTGCAAACGTGAAATATAATTTTGCAGAGAAAACATATTTTCAGTAAGATGCATAAAAAGCTGAACTACCTAGTCTTCAAATTTTGCATATTTAATTATTATTGATTAATATAAAGAAATGTATAAAATACAAATATTTGTGTTTAGCCAAAACCCAGTTAGATCTAATTTCTCTTGATTGTGTAGTATATATACTACATCTATGTTCATCACATTAGTAAATTTAACATTCTCTTGTCTACATAAAATTTGATTCGCTCAAATGGTCAATCACCTGGTCTTCGCTGGGACTCGAGCTGTGGCTGTGCTGGTCAAAGCCTAAAAGTAAACTCAGCGCCATGAATTATATATTTGGATTTATTTGAGGCCAAGTAAAACAAATGACCCAACAATCGTCGTCGACTTCGGAAAACGCACATTAAAAAAAAAGAAAAAAAAAGGTCGGAACAAAAAGCAAACAAAACACAATCAAAATGGGGGGAATGAGAAATGAAGTGCAAAGGAAGGCGACGAAGCAGGCGAAGGCGATGAAACAGCGCAAATAAATAAACGACAAAACACAAAGCATATTAGGCTAAGCTACTTGCGATTTCCGTTACATGCCCGCCGGCCAAGCCAGCTGGCTATAAAAATCCGGAAGCTGATTAGCCTTCCGCCGTACCCAGAGCTGGCCAGAGGGGCTGCGACCGGGTGGTTGAGTTTTATGAGGTACAAAAATTAACAACGCCTTTGGGGTTGTCTTGAGGCGGCCAGCGACGAAAAAAAAAAAAAAAAAAGAATAAAAAAAAAAAAAGTTGCCAAGTCTCATAATCGAAATTGGTCACAGGTGGCCCCCAGCAGTTGACCAATACCATGGCCCCCAGCCTGACCCGCCCCTGATCCCAACAGCGACCCGATTCGACCTCACTGTGCGACTTGACTTATTGAAATTAAATGTGCTGGCCAGCAGATAATACCCATTTAAGGCGTGTTTAGTTAAGTTGAGTTTGATTTGGGTGCTGTGAGCCGCATCCCTCTCCCATGCCCATTAGTTGGCATTTACTTGAGTTCCAGTCCCAGTGGGGGAAGGAGCGCCCAGACAGCTGATTATATCAAGCCACACAGTGTGTCGTTTTCATTGAGAATACTTAATATAAGCCGAGCCACTTGTTAGGTAGTACAAACATATTGAAGAATATTGCCAAGTCTGCTGTGCTCGACTCGGACATAGCCTGGACAAAAATTGAATTGAATTGTCGGGAGGCATTTATGCTTATGTGTAGTTTTACTTTACAATATTGACTTCGATCTGTAGATACTGCAATAAGGCTTATGTGCCTCAGGGTTTTCTAGGTTCTCAGGTATAAACAGAGAACCAGAGATAAGCTAACTCTGAATAAATATAGAATATTTAATATTTTAATATTTAAATATTGAATATTTATATCTTTTAAACCGGATCATCCCTACTTTCTGCAAAAAGGGGTGACCTAAAAAAAAATATTTGTATTAATATTTTTATTATATTTATATTATCGTTGTAATAGACTCCGATTGTAAAGCATATTTGCAGTACACATAGTTATAGAACGGATTTTACTATACTCAAAAAAAAAAAAAAAAAAGGATGTTTTGTTTAAAGATTAATTCGGAGGAATAATAATAAACATCAGCAAAAAAAAAAAGAAAACTTAAAGCTTACATGATTTTAGTTTAAATGTTTTTAATTCGTGTCATTTAGCTAATTTTTAATTATATTCCCTTTTTGGATAAAAACTTTTTGGATATGAACTAAAATTTGCACGAAGCTCAAAATTCTATTTTAAAATTTTAGAGTTAAAATACAATTTGGATTGCCCAAAAAATTGAAAAATAATTTTCCTTGAACATTAACTTAAGCTAATATTTTAATTATTATTAAAACAGAAAAATTTGCATGTATATATCAGTATATATGTATAATAATAATAACTGCCTAAAGTCTATAACCGGAAGAAATCCTCAAGTAAATTTACTTCTCAATCTCCGCTAAGATTACACAAGTTTATCCAATGGAATTGGCAAGAGTCTTAAAGGAAACTGATAGGCAATGCTTACTTCTAGTCATTCTTCCGTATAATATTGATAAGTCCCAATTTAGACAAACTACTTCTCACACTTTCTCCATACATTCATTTTCGATAAGAATTGCAGACAGGCAAAAAAAAAAAAAAAAATAAATAAAAGGAAAAAAAAAGAGAAAAAGGGAGTGGGATAACTGTAGTATAGAATGACAAACAAGTTTGAGAGATAGATGGACAATATACTCTTGAAGCTCGTCAACGGACACTTTGTCCACTAAGCCGAAGTGAACCCCAGACGACAAGCTGACACCGAATGTGTCAGGGCAGGCTGAAGACGGCCTGACATGCTGGGCGCTCGACTCGGCTTGACTTGACTTGACTCGCCCCCCTCCCCTACCCATGCCTTGCCTTGCCTTGCCTCAACTTGCCTCTGTTGTAAATTTTTAATCAAATCTGTGAAACGACAGCAGTCATTAATTTTCCTTCCGTGTCCAAGATTGTGGCCATTTTTCTTTTGGGCTTTGTCACGCCCGCTTCAACTACCTTTGTCACATTTGCATGTTGGCCCAAAATCTGCAGCCCGTAGACAAGACTGACCACAAGCTTTTAAAGGCGAGCCGGCACAAGCCGATTTCTTATCTTATAAAATGGACCGAAAGCTTATGGTCCAACTTTAAACTGAAGCTACCTTGAGGAAATTAAACTTGTTCTTATATTAATATGTACATAATTAAGATCCAGCTGATATTAGTTGGCAAAGAATTTCCTTATGATTCATATGTATCATCATCGTTATATAAATTTTGACCGACATCTCTATGTAGAGCGTTTTACTTATATTCGTTTCGTTATATCAACCAGATCCTTGAACAAATTAGTCATCTATATCAATATCAATATCAACAGGTATCAAAAGCATGCCCTTTTATAGTTTTCTATTAGTAATTAATTAATCTATATATTTTTCCCATGAAAAGGGTCTTCGGTTCGGTTCAAACTGTCCAGAATGCCAGGGAATGCCAATCATTGTTTTTATAGAAAAAACTAACATATAAGAATTATTTTTTTAGTTATTAAAAAAAAATTACATATGTACATTTGAGTTATTAATTACTTATGAATTAATTAACTATTTCATATGATAAAAACAAACAAAAATTATTACATCTATAAGTTAATTAATTACTTATGAATGAATTAATTAACTATTTTTTATGATAAAAATAAACAAAAATTTATTGCACTTCAATTTATCTATATAAAAATCCAATCATAAATTTTATTTTCCATTTTTATTATACAAATGTAAAATAAAACTTGTGACATAATTTGTATTATAAAAACTAAAAGTAAAAATTGAATTGAAATATATTTTAATACAATGGAGCTAGTTTATATATAACCTATGCATTAATACGCATTAGTAAATGCAACTTGATGTTTCTTCATGCATTTCTTCACGAATTTAGCTTCAATTTGCTGATGTTTTTAAAAGTCTACTTTAAGCGTGAGCAATGGAAAAGCGATTATCGAGAGATCGGCCCTTCCATTTTCACCACTACAACAGCAATAGAGCAAAGTATGTACAGCAAAATTAATTAAGAATAATCATACGATTTTTTTTATTTATTTATTATTTATTTTTTTTTTATTTTATTTTATTTATTTATTTATTTTATTTATTTATTTTTTTATAAAGTTAATTAATTAAAAAAGACTGTATATTCAAAATTGTTTTTTATTTGTATTTTATTTATTTTTTTATTTATTTATTTTATTTATTTTTTTCTTTAAATTTATTTTCTTTAATTTCCAAAGAACGTTCACATTTATGATTTCAATCTTAATCACATTTCGTCATTGCAACTGCTGTTGCAGTTGTATTGGTTTACATATGTTCAATTGACAGAGACAGACAGAGAGAGAAAGAGAGACAGAGAGAGAGAGAGACGCCAGTCGATAGCAAGTCCAACAGCTTCGTGCGATATGATTGTAAGTGGATGAAGGTAAATCGACTAAAATGTAGCATTTTGGAAGAGAAGAAGAAGAAGGAATTCATTATTGGGCTCAGTGCAAGAGTATAAAATAAGTATGAAAATAAATGAAAACTAAAAAATCTCAATTGCCTCTCTCTCTCTCTCTCTCAGTTGCCAACAAAAGTGGGGACAAGATATTCTAGAGCAATTTGTTGAAGTAATATTTTCAAAAAAGTATCGCATAAGTGGTAAGTTCTCCTTTTAACTTTTTGTAGTCGATAGGATAATGCCAAGTACTTATTTTTTTATTTTAATGTTTAAATATTTAAAAACAATTAATTGCTATGGATTAATGGATGAAATGGCTTGGATTATATTCAAGTTTAATTTTAGTTTTACACCAAATGTAAGAATTCAGATAATGAACTACTCTACACATGTATTTTTATAATTGGAAAATCTCAGCACATCTTGTAAGATTTCTTCTTATGAAATGGCATGTTTCACTAGACTTTGCTAGTAAACAAATATACTCAGATATATATATATATATATATATATACGTTTTGCTGCGTACCTCACACTCATTCAGTTTCAGGCCCTTTTGGGCCACAGCAACATTACTTAATATGGCCAAATAGTTTTAAGCCAAAGAGTGAAACATATGCCGCTGACACATGGCATGGCATGGTAGTAAAGGCGTAAAGCGCTGCTGGCAATATATGAGGAGATGCTGGGCGGCTGGCCGCTTTGAGGCACGATGTTAGCCTGGATAGATGGATGATGGCATTTCGGACATTGATAAATCACATATGTATACTTTTCTATAGAAAGCATGGTACGGCGCCACATGCCGCTCTATCGCGGGCTATTTGAAAACGCGACGTTGCAAACAAACCAGTGTACCTCAACTAAACCTACCACCCAACCACCCAACCACCCAACCACCCACACACATACACTCCCTTCTGGCAACAACATTTTTGGATGCTGTCATGTGATGTGTGCACTCACACACACACACACACACACTCGCGTCAGCACACACACATTGCCAAATTCAACAATTTTCTGCAGCGACATCAAATTACGAACTCATTATTGTTAGCGACGACAATGGGCCTTGGCCATGGACAGAGGCAGCGTTCAGTGTCCCGTGTCCCGTGTCCCGTGTCCGTGGGTCTATCGTCCATCCAGGGTTCGTTGGTGTTTGCATTGGCGCGAATTTTGCCAAAAATTCGTTAGAGCCGCGTGGAGGGGGAGAGGGAGGAGGAGGAGGAGTGTGTGGGGTCAGCATGTGCTATGTGTTTTGGGATATTTGTTGACGTTGATAGCGAGCTTTTGTTCGGGCCAACTCGTTGCGTTTCGTTTGGTTACTTTTTTTTTCTTTTTTTTTTTTTTTGTTGTATTCTAGCTTCATTTCAATTTTTCTTTTTTTTTTTTTTTCTTTAAAATTTTGTTGTTGTTTTTGCCCTACTCTTGTTTTGTTGCGGAGCTGGGCGTGTAAAACGCATGTTGAAAACGTAACGACACCCGAAGCGTACCCACATCAAACTGACCAAAATGCATGGAATGCCTATGAAAATTGTAAAGCCCTGCTCGCCTATAGACGAGCCCTGCTCCGGCAGCAGCAGCAACAGCGCTGCGCTCATTAAATGACACTCACAGCAAGCGAGCCAAAAATTGCACGCTATAATGCACAGCGAGTGAGCGTATGTGTGTGTGTGTGTGGGTGGTTGGGTGGATGGTTGATGTGGATCTCATAAGGGGCGTGGCATTGCATAATTTTAGTTGCGCTATCGTAGGCGCCGAGAAGCTATGCCATGGCACCCATACGACCGCCAATCCCTTGCCACCGCCTCCATCCCGACTCCTGCTCCCGACTCCCGCTCCTGCTGTTGCTGCTGCTGCTGCTCCCCATAAACCTACAATTTCTATTGCTTGTCACACGCAGAACGCAGAGGGTGCTTTTGTTTTACGCAAAAGAACCAGCTGCCCCCCTCCAGCACGCCCTCTTACACACATATACCTTCTCTTTGGCAACCGGCTATATGATGTTCGAGCTTGCTCTCTGCGATCTATGGTAAAAGACATAGAAATAAAATCCAGCTGAAATAAAAGAAGATTCGCTTTGAAATAATGAAATGTTCTAAAATGTAGCATAATAAACTTTTTATATGGAAATTACAGAGGATTTTTATGTTAAATATTTTTTAGTTATTTTTTTTTTTACTACAGATAATTTAAATAAATATTATTATTTAAAAAAAAAAAAATATTAAAATATATTTTACACAAAAGTCAATTGGATTTTTTTATTAATTTTTAAACTTTTTTTACAATTATTATTTTTTCTTTTATATTTAATTATTTAAAAAAAATATATTATTGAATTGGTCTGTGCTTAGAAGAATTTGCTTAAAATAAATACATAATAAAATTCAAATAAATATTTCTTAATAAAAAAAAATTATTAAAATATATAACAGACAAAGGTCTATGAGAAATATGTTTATTTTTAATATTTTTTTTTTTTTTTTTTTTTTAATTTGATAATATTAGGTGATATTAAGATTGAATTCTATATAAAAAAATATTATTCAATTGATCTGAGCTCAGAAAAAATTGCTATAAATAAAACTGAAAACAAATAATTATAATAATGCAATAAAAAAAATTTGTTCTAGTAAGAAACGAAGCTCAAAATCATATATTTGTATATCTAATAATTTATCTAATAATACGATATATACTAATAAAATATATTAAAAAAAGCAAAAAAAAAAAAAAAACCTTCTTAAAAATAATTTCCTTTGATTTACGTATTTTATATGGCTTAATAAGAGACGAAATTCAAAGAGAATTTATTTATTTGAATTAAATTTTTGTGGTGATTACAAGATACGTAAATAGACCTGAGATCTCTACGAAGTTCTTTGAGAAGTAATATAAAAGAAGATTAAGAACTTTTCACCACATATATTTAGTTCTATAATTAAGTTGTAAATAAATTACCAAATGAACTTGTATAAATATCAAAAATTCTCTATCAAAGTAACTATTCATTATATTCATAATCAAATGAACTTTACAAGGCAAGCCTTAACTACAAGTACCCTTCGGAATATCTCTAATATAACTCTTCTAATTAGAGTCTTTGATAATTGTATCATCGTCTGACACCTGCTGGAAATTGCAGAGTATTTGGTGTACGAACTGCGTGGTTATTGTGATTGCTTCTAGTTTAGTTTTTGGCATCGAGTTTTCGTTTACGTATTTTCTCGTTTTTCGTATTTGCGAAAAACCGTGAAAATTACATGCCGCTGACGCAGCGGCGCCGTCACTCATGATGAGGCTGCTCGGTTTTTTGGTACGGCCAACCAGGCAGCCATCCGCCCACATTCTCGGCTAGGACTCGCTGCTGCTGCCGCTGCTGCTGCACTTTTATTTTCGGTCATTTTATTCGCGACGCGCTGATACGGCACGAAGTTGTCCCTGACCGCAACATCGCATGTTGTAGGTGCGCCAATGACGCTGATTTTGTTCCTGCGCACGGGCGACACATTATTAACAGTTCCTGTGACAAAGCGCGGGACCCGACAGCAGCTGAGAGTGGAGTAGTGTGTGGGGGGGGTGAACTGAGTGTGTGTGTGTGTGTGTGGGTGGGTGGTTGTTCGGCATGGATAACTCTTGGTATGACCAGACCGGGATGGCTGCAACGGGAATGGCACAGCACAGCCACCTGTCATATTACGGCCAACGGGTAACGGGGCAACCAGGCGACGTTGTTGTTGCTGCTGTCCTTTGCCGGCTGTTTGCTGTCCAACAAAATGTTTTGTGGTTCCCATTGCCCGTTGCAAAGTTTGTGCCTCCGGCTGGTTGTTTATTTTAGATACGCAGCAACACATCTCTGCTCAACTGCAACTGGGACTCATTGCCAAAATGAGTCTTTAATAGTGGAGCACAATTATGTATGTAAGTGTCTCGTTGACTTCAGATGCATCAAAATCGCTAAATACAGAAATTAATATTCAAAGGGAATTAACCTTAACATAAATCGCTAATTATATGAGCAGGTCGAATCTAATTTGGACTGAATGAGAGCTTTAGATTTCGATTGTGTCTTATCACAAATTGAGTTGAAGACATTATTATTATCATTATTATTATTATTATTATTATTATTATTATTATTATTATTATTTTTATTATTATTATTATTATTATTATTATTATTATTATTATTATTATCATTATTATTATTATTATTATTATTATTGTTATTATTATTATTATTATTATTATTATTATTATTATTATTTTTTTTTATTATTATTATTATAATTATTATTATTATTATTATTATTATTATTATTGTTATTTTATTTGATTTATTTATTAATTTTTTTAAACATTTTTATTTTTATTTTTTTATTTTTTGTCGACTTAATCTTGTTTACATTTCAATTATAATTATTATTAATATTATTATTCTATTTTATTTATTTTAATAAGAAACCCATTCGAACATATGCCTAAAATCAATTACTATATATATATAAATATATATTTTAGACTCGAGCTGTTTCTAGAGTCTACAGCAAAGGCAATCAGTTACTCAGCTCTTCTTGATAATTTCTGACAATTGTCACGAGCTAATGAGACTTGCAATAGCAACATATGTATATGTATGGCACATACAATACAATGAAATTCCATAGGTAATCAGTGCCTTACTATTATCATAATATTAAAATAGTTGCCTCCACACGAAACGTGCCCACCGCACATGGCAGGACAAAAGTCTGCTGCTTTGGGTAAAAAAAAAAAAAGAAAAGGGACATCGAAACCCGGACAAGGAACATATCCCAGAGAATTTAATGTCTCGTGTGGAAATCATTAACAAATGGCATAGAATTAAATTTGGCTTATGAGTTGGAACTGACAAATCGCCAGCAGCTGATATGCCCGACTCTGGCGCTCAAATACGAAATTAACATGCTAAAGTAAATGAGGCAACAATCCCTCGTCCCCAAAGAGCACACATACACATTCGTAGCATTTGGGACAAAAAGCGTAAAAAGCGTAAAAGGCAGAAATTAAAAATGAATAACATAAAATAAGGCAGACTTGGGTAGAAAGAAAATGGAACTCGTAGCGGGAATTGGACTTGGAATTGGAATTGGAATTGGAATTGGAATTGGAATTGGGTTCAATGGGGTCTGAGCGGCAACCGGTTGGATCTAAACATGAGCAGGGCTGTCGGAAGCAAATCAACACGTCTGGCTGGGCCACTACCCACTTGGTCCACTCGATCTCAGTCAAAAGCATTGCGTGTGTGTGCGTGTGTGTGCGTGTGTGTGTGTGTGTGTGTGCTTCTTGGGGTTGTTTCATTTTAAATTGGTCGACGTCGTCGTTGTCGTCTTTATGTCACCTTTGACACCGTCTGGTCATTGGCATGACGAGGCATCCAAGGCTGTCGAGCAAGTTCTTGTCGGAATTGGATTGCTTACTTGCGACAATGACGTCGTCCTGGCGACCATTCAGCTTCAGCTCAAGCTCAAAATAATGACAGGAAGTTGGCTGACTGCCTGACTGCCTGACTGACTGGCTGACTGCCTGCCTGACTGGCTGACTGGCTGACTGCCTGCCTGACTGGCTGACTGGCAAGACCATCTTAAGAAACGATAATGACAACCTAATAAACTGTTGCCCCCGACAACAGGGCATAGCAGAAGCAGAAGCTGCGCATCAGTTTGAGGTTTGTACAGTTAGGAAAGATACGAAGGACACACACCGCAGCTCATACAGGGCTGAGCGCGTGGCGCTCAAGCGTTAAATAGAAAACTTTATGTCTGCTCCGTTACCTGGCAACACTTCCCTTGGCCCTGGCGACATTCAATTGAAGCACCTTTATGCCATGCCACACGCATGCCTCAATGAAGCACATAAACACGTACACGCACACACGTACACGCACACATACTTATATCGGCTGCTCATTGCAATAAGTAGGCTTTCAATTAACATACTGCCTCTGCCTGCTGGCTTGTTCTTCTCCCTAGGCAGTCGCATTCCTTGATGACACTCCACGCGTAAGCAATTTGACTTCAGGTCATTATTAACGCCTTCAGTTGGCGCCTGCCGATGCGTTCGGCCAGCAGCTACAGCTTCAGCTCCATATTCTGCTCTGCCTTTGGCGCCTGCTAATTATGCCATCATTAGAGAAACACACGCACACACACACACACACACAAACACACACATGTGCACACATGCAATAAATTGAAATGTCATTGTCTTCGTTATGCGACAATTTGCGGATAGATTGCGTAGGTGTGAGCACAATGCCGCCCCTTACTGATTTGATGTGTCCTCCTGCCCGTCCTTTATCCTGCTCGAGCCACACTGTTTGCTGTTTATTATGATTCGCCTGTCAAGCTGTCTATCTGTCTATCTGTCTGCATGTCTGCATGCCTCTCCCTCTCTCTCCCACTCTCTCTGTCTCTCTCTCTCTCTGTCTGAGCAAGTGTGCATATCTTTAATTGTCAAATTTTCGCACAGCAATTAAATGATTTTCCGCTGTTAATTTCTGCAAATTATCGTAATTATATGCAATTGAAATTGCTGCTGCCCCCCCAGCCCTAAATTGATTATAAGCAATTTAGGCTGTTGATTATTATATGAATTATATTAAATTTTTGGCAATATCGTTCATAATTTTGATGGCTAACATGAGTTAGCTTTGGCTATATACTAACTAACTTAATATTGCTTAACTTATCAGATAATATATCAAGTTTAGAGCAAGTTTATGCAACATTAGTCAGGTTTGTTAGCCGACATCATGTATTGGACTGGCTCCTCCTTCATGGGCTGCCTTCCACCTTGCAGTCAGCTTGGCATGTCGCTATAGACTTCAACTGAGCATTCTCATCTGTAGTATTATGTATTACAATCATAGCTCATAAATAATAATTAATCGAATAAAATCATACTCATTTGCTCTCGCTCTGAGTGACTTGCGTTGAACTATTCATATGACGCTCGCTTAACGAAACTCGATTAGGGAGCAATACGATTGACGCTCGCACAATGAAGCTCAGTTAGTGAGCTGATAACTAAAAGAGTCTATGCAAACGGTCTTCAATTTCACAGACATAATTCACGAAGACAATTGATGTTC
The DNA here is from genome assembly GCA_035047405.1 of Drosophila stalkeri. Classification (NCBI taxonomy): domain Eukaryota; kingdom Metazoa; phylum Arthropoda; class Insecta; order Diptera; family Drosophilidae; genus Drosophila; species Drosophila stalkeri. The sequence goes on along the minus strand of JAWNPR010000061.1, from coordinate 8,159,607 downwards.
TTTGCGATGACAACGTCGCATTCATACCAATACATACGCAAAAGACTTTTAGCTTCATGAAATAGGGAGAAAAAAAAACAATTACTGTCCGATCGCCGAATTTATTAAAAACCCGATGCAATCGTTTGCTCTCTGATTTTTTTTCTGAGAGTGTGAGTGAAAAAAACTTATTTACAGACAACGAGAAACTGTCAACAGATATTGGCGAGTTAAATCTATAATGCATACGGTACTATTACAATCTTTTATAAATATTTCTATATTTCTAGCAGACTAGCAAAGCAGAAAAAAAAGGCCAGAGCCAAAATTCATTTGAACTCGTCAATATAATTAAATATATATAAATATATTATTATATATATATTATTTTAATTTATAATTTATATATATATATATATGTATATATATACATATATATATATTTTAAGAATCGGCTACGTCTCTTTCAGGTCTCTTGCTGTGCTACAGATAAATTTACTAGGGGTCAAAGCTAACCGGTTTTATCAGGTTGATCATAATTAACTGATATAAAAACTATTTAATGCATCAGAAACTGACTTATTTGAAAATTAAATTAGCTGATAATATTTTAATATGAGCTATTTGAATCTTTTATGTTTATTTCAAAAACAAATAAATTTGTATCCAAATATTTAAATACATTATATTCTATTGTAATACAATAGTAAAAAAAAAAATGAAATGCTTATATTATATTAATTTATTTTGTACAATATATAATAAAAAAAATTAAAATATTCATCGATATATATTATATAAAAATAAAAATATTTACAAATAAAAAGGATTTGCCCTTGCAAAAAACCAATAAAATTTATATTGTATTTTATATATTATTATAGTATATTTAATTATATTATATTATATTATATTATATTATATTATATTTATATACTATATTTAATAATATTTTACTAAAATAAAAATAATTAAATTGGTTATCAAAATACTTTATATAAAAACTGAAAATATTTCTATATGAAAAGGATTTTTTTCACTTGCAATTAATCAAAGGAATTCTGAATGAGTTTTTCGAGCAGCATTTCCCAGGGCTCAGTTGCATTAGCTGCTTTGTCATGATTATTAGACTTTATTTTTCTCATTTCTTCTCTCTCATTTCTTTTTTTTTTTTTTTTTTTTTGGGTCTGCTTTGCTAATTATGTTATTTATTTAAATCTGTCAGCGTAATTTAATATGCGCTTAGCGCTCATTTATTATTCGGCAGCTTGAACCGAATTGAATGGGCCAAAGTGCATGCAAATGGCCAAAGTCCTAGATCCCACAGAGTGTGTGAGAGAGAGAGAGAGAGAGAGTGTGTGGTACCCATATCCTAAATACGTATGTATGTATGTATGTGTATGTGTGCTGATGCCCTTTACCGGTTGGTTAGTCTCACTGTCTTTCAGCAGCTTCGGTTGGCGTTTTTCGCTTTCAAGTTTGCCCATTAATTTCAACTTTTTATTTGCCAGCTTTCTATCTACGCCAACTTGCAAGACCCGGCTATAAATTCGACCGGCCGTTTTAACCCCTTAAATTAGGACGGGGTCGGGTTGAGCGGGGAGGGAGGGGGCGCTGAGCGCCGTGCAAAAGAAATGCGAATTAATTTTCTTAAAAGCTTTTCTTGGCGGCGCTGATTATCTGACCAGTTCTCTAGCCCACTCTTCTCCTCTCTTTCTCTCTCACACTCTCTCTCTCTCTCTCATTCTCTCTCTCTCTCTAACATTGTTTATTTGCTGTCTGGTTTTCTGGGCGTTTGCCAGCTACTCAAAGCCTCTGATTATTTCCAAAAGTTAATTTATTTATTTCAAATTTGTTTTGCATTTTAATTGAAATTTTATTAACGAAACTTGATACGCTACTTAAGAAACTATATACAATTTTTTTAAATAATTTTTATTTTTATTTATTTCAATTGTGCTTAGATTTATTTTTCATAAATTTTCAAATATTTTGTGATTTATATATATGTTTAATTAATTAATTAGTTAATAATATTTTTGGTTTTCTCTTTTCTTGGTTTTTTTTCTTTTGTTTGTTTTTTTTTTTTCTTTGCGCAAAAAAAATTGTATTTCCTTATCGACTTAACGAATATTTGCAATATTTTTAGGGAGCATAATAATACATATGTTCAATTTCTCAATTTACACAGATTGGTAACTCTACATATATATATATATATATATATATATATATATATATATATATATATATATATATATATATATATATATATATATATATATGTATAATGTTTATATATTTATATATGTGTTTATATATATATATATATATATATATATTTTATTAATTACCCAAAAACCTCGTTCATTCCCAGCCGCACCAAATAACGTGCGTATTTAAGTACATTTAGTTTTGGGCAATGCTAATTAGTTTAAATTCGATATGTGATCCGGCTTAATCTAGAGCTCTAAAAAAAAAAAAAAAAAAACAAAAATTTTACACACTGTGCGAGGATCGCTTTAAGAGTTGTGAGCTGAACTTACGAACAAGTTGGAAATTTTTCATTATATATTAAATCAAAAAAATAAATATCTGCAAATTTCTGCTATGGGCAAAATTATTTTTTTTTTGCATAAATTAAAACTCTGCTAAAATATAAAATTAAAGGTTTGTTTTTTTTTTTAATTTAAATATAATACAAATTGCATTCGAAATGAAATTTAATACATAATTTTTAATTACTTTTCTTTAGCATATTTTTTTGAAAAAAAAAAGTAGTAGAAACTTTTATGATATGAAATGCTCGCACTAATACTTGTTGAGCAACCCTCGCACGCTGCGATATGACCTAAATTCACAATTCAATAGCCGCTGCGCCAGCCTACGGCTGCGCCCGTTGCCTCTGTCCTTGTCCCGCCAGGCAAGTGCCCAGCAAGGCGGCCGCCAGTCGCTAGTACGGACGCCAGACGTCCGCTGTCGGCTTGGGCGTGCGCGTCCGTATTGGTCCGCCCGCACCGCTGGAGCCGCTGGCCGAACGCGACGTGGTGCTGACATCGTCCAGATCGATGGTCTCCACGGGCGAGGGCGAACGGCGCGACGAGCTAACTGGCGGCGAGGCATTCGGATTGGCATTCTCCGCATCCGGCGGATTGTGCGTGATCAGCGTGACGCACCGCTTGATGAGATTAACGCCATCGGCATCAGCACCAGTCGCTGGCAATACTGAAGGCTCATGCTGCTGCTGCTGCTGCTGCTGCTGGGGAACTGAGCTGGCCGCAGCTGCTGCCGCCGCGTTGCGTAGCCACGGCAATTCGCTGTAGCTGCCGTAGAGCTGAGTGTAGAGCCACTGGCTCGACTGCGGCAGCAGCGGGCTCTGCAGGAAGAGCTGTGCCGCCAGCGCCGGATTGAATGTGTGCGCCGCTGGCGCAAAGTGTCCCGCACCCGCTGCAGCAAAGCCGCCAAATAGTTCACTCGGATTCTTGCTGCGCTGGATCAGAGCAGTGAAGGCTCCTCCACTGCCGCCGCCGCCTCCTGCGCCACTGCCACCGCCACCGCCACCGGCACCGCCTCCAGGTGCTGGCTCCACTAGCGTCGCCACGCTACTGGCATCTGCGCTGAGCAGCGTCGGGCTACGGCTGCGTCCCGCCTCCTGATCGGGCTCCTCCTCGTCGTGCGTCAGCGAGCTAATGCTCTTGCGCGGCGAGCCCGTCACCGAGATGCTGTCGCTCTCGAAGCCCGCGTCGATGTTGCTGCTGCTGTTGTTGTTGTTATTGTCGTGATGCTGCAAGCTGCTGAGCATGAGCGGCGGCGACCCGCCCACGCTGGCATTACACGCCGGCGGCTGCACGAAGGCGCTCAGCGTTGCACTCGTCGTGGTCGTCGGAGATCCCTCCGGGCTGGTGGTGCTATGCGCCGCGCCCACTGTCGCCAGCTGCTGCTGATTGTCTATCGAGCCGAAGGCGAAATCGGTTAGTAAAATGAAACAAATTTCATCAAAATTATTCACTAATTACCGCTCAGACCGCGCAGACCGCCAGCCGCATTGCCCGGAAAGGTGGCGCCATGGTGATGCGCGAAGAATGGTCCAGCTGGAAAACCCGGACGTCCGCCCAGCGCCATATGAGCTCGCCAATCGGGCGCATGCAAATGACTGTGCATCCCAACCAAATGGTGTGCGAAGCCTGCAAACAGAAGCAAATCATATGATAATAAATACAAATCTTTAAATAATGCTCTACATGAAATGAGCAGGAGATCAACTGAGTGACAGACTCAACTAGGGTAAGAGAGAGCTTCTAAGCTTAGCTTAAGTTAATCATACTTGACTTTGTCTTTAATAGAGAATATTAATATGATACAAATGTGAGACATGACAGAACTCTTAACTATTTACTCAATTAGGAATAAAGAAAAACAAAAAAAAGAAAAATAATAATAATAATAAAAAAAATCATTTCATTATACCCACCAACACTTTTTAAATCTAATACAAATTAGCATACTCCAAATTATGAAGATATTTCATAGAATGCTAGATCTCTAAATATGTGAAACATACAACAACCTTCTCTCAAATATATGAACTAGCAAAAATATTTCTAAATACCATTGCTCTTAGTTATATTAGGTAAACAATCAAGAATATAAGAAGACTCAGACAAACAAAAGAAGTTAGAATAGACTCAAGAGCATATGCCCAGCATGGAAGAAATTCTCATCTCGATATCGAAATAACCTCAAGTAGAGTCTAATTTAATTTTACTTTCTATCTAGTACAAGTCTCTAAATAGCTGCAGTAAACCGAAAAAGCATTGGCAAATTATTATTATTTTTTTTTTAATTTTTATTTAAATTATAAACCATGTTAAATTCCATAACAAATCAGAAAAAAGCTGTGTCTTCTCTGGCGTATATTAATGTAGAGTAGTGCAAAACGATAGTGAAAGTATTAACTATCTGTCGATTGGGAATCCGGTAGGAGAACTGGAGTGAGGGTAATGTTATTAACAGCGCTTAATAGAGGAACAGTTCTTGTTAATGGAATCTTACATTATCAGCCCATATTTACAGTGTCGGTGAAAAGAATAGCACGAAAGCAAGCAGCTCACTTTATATATATATATATAAATCTCCATGCCCAACGCACTTCCTTATATTACTTGAAACATTTATCTAGGTAGTTTTAATTCAAAATTCATATGCTAATACTCTCTTATATTTCTAACCTGCTCATAACCGATATTTCCAAGACTGTTCAATAATATCTTAAAAGATAAAATCTTCAATCAATTCAATGGAACAAAAGACATTGAATTGAACCGAAATCTTTAATTTGATTATTAATTTCTTAGTATATTATATAATTGTCATCTGATACTTTTAAGCCAAGTCAGCTCACTCAATCAGAATTAATTTAAATTTTGGAAAATGTATAGAAATGTAAAATTTCCTTTACAAAAAAAAAAAAAAAAAATGTTATATATATTTTCTACCTAAATTTAAAAAAAAATCTCCTTAGATCTTCATCTGTGTCAAAGTAATTTTTTTTTTCATATTTTCTGCCTAAATTAAAAAAACGTCAGATCCTTTACCTTTATATTTATCAAATTTATTTATTTATATTTTTATAAATAAAAAACCAATTTACTCTTTTTCCCTTAGGGAACAGAGTATAAAAATTCAATAAGAAGATGATCTTGATATATGACTAATAAATTGTGTCTTAACACACAGCTCAAGCTGTGATGTCGCTTCTTAATGAAAGCTTGTAGAAATATTTAACTTTTTTTATTTATTTATTAATAGTTTTATGATTATTTTAAAGTACTGAACAATTTAACTGAAGTTCCACATCAAAGTCTTAACACAGATAAATCGTGTGGGATATTTTATATCTTTTTTCCCTTACATTAAGTTTAAATTGAAAATCATAAACTAATATTCTTAATAATCTTTAACTACTAAAAATTTAAAAAATTGTATATATCAATTCTATATCCAAGTCTCTACAAGTCAAAGAGCAAATTTTAAAATATTAAAAATTTCAAATATTATAAATATTATATTTAACAAGAATTTATTGCAAAATGCACTCGATGAGGTTTAGTCTTTAGGATAGAGCATTTGTAGAATTACTATTTAAGCCCTTATGAAAAAATTGTTTTTCTGTTAGCAATAAAAATTGTCTAGCCCAAGACTTGGCCAGTTTAAGGCTAAAGCAAACGCTGTGCGTCTGACCGAAATATGAGTTCACGTTCAAGTCGCAGGCAAGTGAAATGGCATGCCCAAAAACCGAAGCCCGTCCAACCGACCACATATAGCCCACTGTGCAAGACCAAAAACGTTGCCGCACATTTTGGTCGCTGCAAAACAACATTGGGCAAGATTACCGCCCACCAGAGGCGCCCCTAACGCCTCTGATGCCCCCCATCTACATGTGATCAACAAGCCGCCATATTGCTGCTTATGTAAATGCATCTTTGCGTCGCCCTCAACCAGCAGACTATGCTGAATGTGCACGCCCAATGAGAGCTGCACGGCAGCAGCAGCAGCATGTTACCTGCGAAAATCTGGCAGGCCAAAAGGAGAGCCGTAGTCAGAGCCGTAGTCAGAGCCAGAGCCGGAGCCAGAGCCAGAAGCCGGTTAAAGCCAGCCAAAGTAACGAAGCGAGAGCTGAAGGTAAACTCCTAAATAAATTCATTAAAATTATCCCAGTCGACAATGTCGTTGCACCGTCTGGACGGTCTCTCTCGCTCTCTCCCTCTCTCTCTCTCGCTCTCTCACTCTCTCAACGCATCGTCTCGACCCTTATGGTCCAACTCCTACGGCATTGTCGCTATCAAGTGGCAGCCCACATTTGCGGGCTAGTGAAGGAAGCTGCTCTGGCTGCAAGCCATTGGGTCTACAGTTGATTGGAGTTGGAGGTTGTTGCAGCGACAGGCAAGAGAGCTAAGGAGTGTGTGTGTGTGAAGGGGGGTGGGTGGAGGGGGCGAGGTTAGAGAGGCTGCTATCAAACAGGCTCAAATACCAGGCCGCAGTCGCACATAGTACGCGGTCGACGGCGACGCTGACTGAAGATGCTGCTCTAAGCAAGGCACAGTTGACTCATTGTCATCTATGTGTGAGTGCGTATATGTGTGTGTGTGAGTGTGTGTGTGTGTATGTGTGTGTGTGTGTGTGTGTGTGTGTGTGTGTATGAGTGCTTAAGAAAGCGCCAAGGCAACAAACATTGAGAAAATCTCGTCTTGCTAAGCGCCTCTCGCTTCTGCTCGCAGCACAGTCGAAGACGAACACCGACCGACCACAACACATATACACACACACACACACACACACACACACACACACACATACGCCGCCCACATGCGCGCTCTCAATTGCAATCGCTTTGGCTCTCTCCGTCTCGCTCAGCCAGTCGCGCCGAGAACTGTCTATCGTACTCTGGTTTGGCTGTCTCTGTCCCGCTCTGTCGCACTTGAGGCCAAATACTTGGCCAAGTTTTGCCAAAGTTTGCAACCAAAATTTCACCGAAAATGTGACACCAACAACCCACCAACGAACCAACCAGACCAACCAGTCAGACAGGGACAGGACCGAGCATAGGAATGAGACTGAGCGCCCAGTCGGAGACAGACTCTGAGCCTGAGCCAGAGACAGAGACAGAGACGAAGACGGAGACGGAGACGAAGGCGAAGATGCAGACTGAGACAGAGACTGAGACTGAGACTGTGACTGAGACGATGGCTGAGGCAGAGCCGGAGGCAAAGATGGAGACGCAGCACAGCAGGCAACCAAGGCGCGGGCACATTCATAGACACAACAAGACTGGCGCTATATTTGCTCGGGCGCATTACTTGATTGGCATGCTGCGTTATCCTTATCTTCTGGCATACTTTCAGCTACAACTACTTCATGAACTATACAACAAGTTAAAGTTGATTCAAAATCACATATGACACTTGATACCGCTCCTAAGTACAAGTGTCTCTCTAACTAGGTCAAACAACTCGACTCTGCTGCATTGATGGCAGCCAGCAGCGTCTGTCTGAGATCTTGATAACTTGCTTTCTTATTATTATTATTATTATTATTATTATTATTATTATTATTATTATTATTATTATCATTATGATTATTATTATTATTATTATTATTATTATTATTATTATTATTATTATTATTATTTTTATTATTATTATTATTATTATTATTATTATTATTATTATAATTATTATTATTATTATTATTTTCTAATTTTATTTTCTCTCAACAGATAATTTATTGCACAATAGTTGAAGTTCTGGCCAAGTCATGGAATTTATTTATGATAAATTAATTTCGTGAATGTTCATAGCCAAGAAATTTCACATATATATTTATATTATTTTTTAAATGTTAAATTTCTTATATATATTTTTTTTAATATTTTATTTTGAAGACTAATATTGTTTTGTTTTAAGGTTATTAGATTGTATGTTAGAGTTATACTATTTCATCAGATTAATTTTACATGATTTATTTTATAGCTTTTTATATGAAATTTATATTTTATTTATGAACTGAAGATAGAAATGTATTAAAAATTATATCAAACTAAAATTTTTATTTGAAAAAATATATTAAAATTCTTATATTTTTGTAAGTTTTAATTTGCCAGAGGAACTGTTTTTAATTATATTTATTTTATTTTCGAATTTTTTATTATATAATATATTATATATCCCTTAAAAAATATTTTGAAAAATTACGTGAAGCCAAGTAGGTTTTTTTTTTCAATTTTCTTTTTTCTTTAATTTTCATTAAGAAATTTTTGTTTATGAAATTTAGTATTATGGTATATTAAGAACTTTAAATTGTTTCTTCAATATTAATAAATATAAGATATCACTTACACAATATGTAATATTAATATTGAAAAAACAACTTAAAATTCTTAATATAGCTTAATACTACATTACTCTAGCTCATATTAAAATTTATTTTATTTTACTTAAAAAAAAATATGTAAATATTTAAATACGCATATATTTAAAATATATACTATACAATTTTAAAGGAAATTCAAGAATAATTAATAAATATTTTATACTGTGTACAAAATATTTTGTTTAGCCTTGAGATCTTCAAATGTAAATAAACAAATGTAATTATTATTTGTAAAATATATAAAAATTATGTAAAGCCTATGTAATAATTTTTTTTTATATATTTTGAGAATAAATAAATATTTTATGCACAAGAATACAAACTAACATTCAAGTTTCATGCTTAACTATTATATTAAAAATATATTTAATATAACATAAATTCCCTTAACTCTTGTTATCTCTTATTCCATCACAAAGCTAACTATACTCTGCTTTCCATATGATTCATTTTCGAATTCAAAAACTTTGATGCAAACACAATATTACAACTATTTTGCTGCATTTGATATTATTTACGCTCTACAATTTCTTCATCTTAGATAGCCCCACATGCATTAGCGCACTCATTATAATATTTATTTTAGTTGTATATCATTAGAAAGTTGGGAATGTGTTTATGCCATTAGCAAGCTCAGTGCACCAACTGGTTCTTTTTATGTTAATATATACAACAAATATATATATATATATGGATATTTATATATAGAGATATAAAACTATTTAGGTATATGGCGTCAGCTATGTACATCGCCAGCTGGGGTATTTGGTTGGGGCCATATTTGTTGGATTTTAGTTGTGTCACACAAAATGGCAGCAGTAACAGCCCACAAAACTGCGACGATCACAAGCATTCACACACACACACACACTCGCACACACAGACACGCCCACGCTCTCGAGAATTATTTGAAGCTGGCAGCGGCACCCGACGGTGAAGCAGCGACGGCGACAGCGACGACGACGACGACGACGACGACGAAGACTTCGATGCGGCGGATGCGGCGGCAGACATTGAGCAAATTGTGTTTCCATATAATATAACATCACGTCGATTTTGGTAACCCAGACTATATGAATGTGTGTCAGTGTGTGTGTGTGTGTGTGTGTGTGTGAGTGTGTTTGCGGGCACTGGCCAAGCCCACACACATACACACACACACACTCACTCACTCGCACATATGTGCAAAAAGAGAGAGAGAGACCGCATGAAGGCATACCAAGGATGGCGACAGTGAAACCCCATAACAAAAACCTAAATATGCGGTCCTGTAAGGAAACCCTATGTGCGATAAAGGGTTAGCCGCGCTTGGTGTCAGTTTGGGGTCGGGCTTTCTTCGGCACGCCACGTAACGGTATTCGTCGGAGTCGGGCGTTCTCGTCTGGGCCATTGGGCTAGGTGGGCGCCCAGCCTGTTGACGTTTGTTGGGTTTCGGTGTGGTGGCAGCCATAGCCCAGCCCCCATATATGAGTGAGCGTGTTCTCTATGTGTGCTATATATATATATATATATATGTGTATGTGTGTGTGTGTGTGTAGCGGGGCATAACGCGGTGCTATTGGTGCGCCACAAAAAGCTTTCATGCGTCCAACTTCCCACGCTTTTTTTTTTGTTTTTGTTTTTTTACTTTTTTTTTTTTTTTTGTATCTCTGTGTACCACATTGCGGCATGAGTTGGCAGTTGGAGCTTGGGGAAAGACGCCAGAAAATTTCATTGCAGCTTATGTGTGAAGGAGTGTGCGAGTGTGCGGGATTAAGGTTTGAAATCTATTTTATATAAAAGTGACCAAGCTCTGGCAACATAATGCCGTAATCTCTTTGAGGATATATCTCTATATGGATTTATTGGCATTCCAGCGCAAGCTGGAATCATCATTCCATTGCCATTGGAAGCGAACGTCTTTGGCGTTAAGCGCACGTTGCCGTCGGCCAATACAGCGTTTACGTTTTTCCGACGGCATTTCCACTCGACGCAAACATTTGCCGCATCAAGCGCAACGCCCCCAATCCCCACCCATCCAATCAACACGACGAGCCCACAATGAAAACGAAAGGCGCTCAAGTAAGACAGGCAGCAAAAAAAAACACACACACACACACACACACAAAAAAAAAAACAACAAACCGAAGAGAGCAAGTAAAAGAAATAAGCTCAACAGCGCGCAACAATTTCTCACCACAAGACAGCGAACGACTTGGAAAAAGAAAAACGCGTAGAAGTCGTCGTGGCCTAAGCAAGTCGCCATCTAACTCACCACAACGTGTGGTGGGTGGCTGGCTGACTGGCCGGCAGTGTGGTAAACAGCGAACCCCACGCACACACACACACACACACACACGCACGCATACTCGTGCTACGTTGAGCGAACCAACGAATCAGGGGAAATCGCTTAAGTACATGGCTCGAAAGTCACTCGACTCAATTTCACCAGTCGCTGGAATTTCACTCAGAGAGAGAAAGCGTGTGTTGAGCGCCAGAGTCATTGAGTCGCTGAGTCGTCGAGTCGCGCTCACAGTTGACGCCTGCGCCAACAGTTGTTGCTGTCGCCGACAGCGAAGACAGCGGCAGCAGCGACAGCCGCAGCAGCAGCGGCAGCGCCAACATTGAGCAACGAGCAACGAGCGCTTCTGTTGCCTACTTTTCAGCGTGAACGCTAGCCAGCTACCAAATGCTCCAAATGCTGGTTACTTTGGTGCGCACTTTGCGGTAAATGTCCTTTTTTTAAATTCCGATTTTGCCTTTGTTTTTGTTTTTCTCAATTTTTTTTTACTTTTTTTTTTATAATATTGGGCAATCAGCAAAAGTGGCTGCATGCAGCCGGAATTAAAAACAAAACCCAAAGCGAGCGGCGATGGCAGACAAAAGCTGCTACATCTTAAAGTTCACAATAATAATAAAAATAATAATAATAATGATGATGATGATGATGAAGCCTTGACATGTGTGTGTGTGTGTGTGTGTGTGTATGTGTGGCAACATCTGTCTAGCTTCTAGACTATAAACTGTGAAGTCTAAGCCAATTGATTTTGTTGCAGCAAGTCAGGAATTAGATTTAGTAATTTAATTTAAGTTTACTTTAAAAATGATTTATATATAATTATCATTTATTTTTTAAAGAACTCTTTTGCTGTATATCGAACTTCAGTTTAAATTTGGTAACTACAAATTTTCCATATTGTTATGGCTTCTATATCAATCATTAGATTATTCAAGGGTTTTCTTTCAAAGTAACTACAATGTGAAAATTCATTTAATTCTGCATATTTTTCACATATTTTTATTAAAATTTAGGTGCAGCAAAAATAGACTTTTATTTCTTTGAATTAACTAACTCAATTTAAAATTTATCACGTAAAAAATATAAAATTAAATATTATTTGTATATATATATTATAAAATATAAAATAAAATATAAAATTAAATATTATTTGTATATATATTATAATATAATACAGAGACTTTCATATATTATTTAGAATTTAATATAATATTATTATTAATTTCAAGAATATTATTAAATACCTGTAACATATTTAATTAAATACACAAATTCTTATATTAGTTTATAAAATTTTAAAAATTTTCATAAAAAAAGAACACAGTGTTTAACAATTAAAAATAACAATCGAAATAAGAAAAATTTGAAAATAATATAAAATAAAAAAGCAAAAATGTATTTTAAAAATGATTTATACATTAATTGTATAAATTTTTTAAAAAATTCGAATTTTCTTAAAATTTTTTTATTTCTTGCAGTAAATAAAAATAAGTAAAGAAATAAATATAAATATAATGATAATAAGAATTTTAAATAATATAATAATAACTATTTACAAAAAAAAAAAATATTTTTAAATAAATCTAACAAAAATATATTTTAAAAAAAATATATAATATAATAATTATTATTTATAAAAAATATTAATAAGTAAATCAAATAAAAATACATTTAAAAAACAAAAATATTTTTTTTTTAATAAATTAATCTAACAGAGCTTTATCTATCAATATACATATATGTATAGCAATATCTTACTTCTATATCTCTGCTAAGAAATCTATATATTTATATTTTAAATTTATAAATATTCAGTTAATCAAAATACAAAATAAGCATTGAATGAATATGTGTTTTTGTTTTCCTTCCGCTAGTTATCGATATTTCGACTTCTTCTCCATCTACTTTGGCATCTATTGCTGATGCTGGCAATTTGTAAAATCGTTTCACTTAATAAAGACATTGAACCAGCTGTGGCTGCCTGAGCGAATACAGACGGCAGCAGGCAGACACAGATTTCAATTCTATTTAAGCACCGCCACAGGTGAGCTCTGCGCTGTGCTATGCTCGTGTGGGTCTTGATCAATTTCTCAGTTGCAGTTGCTGTTGTCAAGTGCCTGTCATATCAGTATTTACACGTGCGTATTTGCCGTAGCTGTGCAAATTGTTTTCGCAAATTTACTGATATTTTGTAAGGCATGACACGAGCTTAAAAAGACCCCAATTTCAATTGGCAAACCTAAACTCCAAGCCCAGACCCAGACCCAGACCCAGACCAAGACCCAGAAGTCGAAGTCGAAGCATTTTGCCACCCCAACCACGTGCCCTACACCCACTCCCACTCCCACTCCTACTCACATTCTCATTCACCCAGACTTTGACTGGGACTCCTCCGCACGCACAATACGCACAAATTTACCGTTACACAAGTGTTGTCAACACATGCGAGTGGTGCTGGTGGTTGGGGAATTGACGGGGTTGGCGTAACACACATTCCAGCCCACCAACCCACACACACACACACACACACACACATACGCATTGGCCATGTGCGTAACAGGCCGCAAGTTATTACCAAAAAAAAAAAAAAACAGAGGGAATGAAAAAAACGTAGCATACTTTTTGGGGCGCGGCAAAAAGAAATTGCAAAGCGGCGGCAACTATGGAGTTGTTGGCATTTGGCAAACATATTTTCGCAAATGTTATAAATAATTTTAAATGCACACCTTGCCTACCTCCACCCCCCCCCCCCTCCGTCTACCGCGGGAACGTCCGCCCACCGATATGTCGAGTGTCGAGTCGAGCCGTGCCACATGTCAAGCAGTGGGGTCAGGATTCACGGGGTCAGGGCATTCAGCAGCTTTCCGCAATAGCCACGACCCTTGGCGTATTAGTGTCGCATTGACACGTAAATTGACATGAAATTGAATCAATGCTGTAATATGTCCTTGGGGGGCAACGACACACACACACAAACACACACACACAGAAATACAGAACGAAGGCACACAGCCCTCACATTCAGGGCCATGGACAAGCAAGGACGATGACTTTAAAATTTCCTTTTTGCCAGCCAAATTGAGCTGTAGGCCTTCCCCATGGACTTGCCAGCCTCACGGTGACTGTGCAAATTTGTCTGTCTGTCTGCATGTTTGATTATTTGTACTAAATCATTTCATTTTTGCACAACAAGAGCGGGACGAACAAGAGCCAGCGGCGCGCGGGCGAGCGGGCGGGAGAGTGAGCGAGTTTATCAAGTTGTTTAAAGATATAATGCTTAACCCTTTACAAAACATTCTACATACAATTATATATTACTTCAAGCATACAAAAAGGAAACGAACCAAAAAAAAAAAAAAAAAAAAAGAAAAAGCAGACGAGAAAGAAACGTATGTTTGCATTGATGTATTTGGTAGGGCAAACACTGAATACCCTTGCAGGCATTTGCATGTGTTCAATATATATTTATATTGAATAATATAATTGGCAAAAATGAAAAAAATTACAGCTTTGTTAAGCTCTCTTGAAAAATTTTGTTATTTCATAGTTGCGCTAAATGGAGTAAAGATAAATCTTTTATTGACTTTATTCATCAATAATCCATTTTCAGCCATCCAAGACTGAGACTTTATCAATATATACAATTAAAGATTAGATCATACTTAGCCTGACAAGTAAATAGTATTAAAGAGAAGACCAGCATGTCATTTTATAATATTAATTAACAAAATAATTACTTTATTAATATAAAATTAATGAACATATATAAATAAATAAAAAATAAATAATTAATTAGCTAATTAAAAATAATACATTTAATTAATTAATACATATAAATGAATAATAAATAATTAATTAATTATTTGAAAATAAAACATTTAATTAATTAATATACATAAATAAAAAATAAATAATTAATTAGTTAATTAAAAATAATAATAAATAATAAAAAATATTTAATTAATTATTTGAAAATAAAACATTTAATTAATTAATATAAATAAATAAAAAATAAATAATTAATTAGTTAATTAAAAATAATAAATTTAATTGATTAATACATACAACTGAATAAGAAATAATTAATTAATTATTTTAAAATAAAACATTTAATTAATTAATATAAATAAATAAAAATTAAATAATTAATTAGTTAATTAAAAATAATAATAAATAATTAATTAATTATTTGAAAATAAAACATTTAATTAATTAATATAAATAGTTAAAAAAATAAATAATTAATAAGTTAATTAAAAATAATACATTTAATTAATTAATACATGTAAATGAATAAAAAACAACTAATTAATTATTTGAAAAGAAAACATTTAATTAATTAATATAAATAAATGAAAAATAAATAATTAATTAGTTAATTAAAAATAATTCATTTAATTATACATATAAATAAATAATTAAATAATTAATTAAAAATAATACATTTAATTTATATTTGTTTTTCATTTATTAACTAATTTAATTTAAGTAATCGAATGCCTGTAGGTTTTTAAGCTTATTTTTTAAATTCAAATATATTTTAATAGACTCTAACTAATTAGACTTTCGGAAATAGTATTAGAAAAAGAAAAATAAATAGCAATAATAACTTAATTAAAAATAAACTGAAATATTTCAAGTACAACTCATTGGGATTAGAAATAACGATAGTATATAAAATCATGATCAATTAAAAAAAAAAATTTTTATTAACAAATTGTTCCACAATAGTTTTTTGCGTATTCATCTTTTATATCACATCTTGAATATGTTAAAGTATTATAGTATTATATAACAGCTTTAAATTAAATTTAAATACATTTGAAGTAGCTTTAAAGGTCTCTTTATGACAGCATAATATTTTAAGAAATTTAAGATGCATGAGAAAAAACAGTTCATAAAAAATTGCACAAGTTAAGCTTTAAGCGACAGCTGCTCTAGTCGAGTGCGCTAATACAGGCGCATAGGCCTAAGGACTCAAGTGAATATATAAATAAGTAAAAAAAAAAATAAACTGGTGTGTATGTGTGTGTGTGTGTGTGTGTGTAATGATGATGTGCGTGGTGCGCACTTTGATCTTTGCTTTAGCCTTTTGCATTGCCTTTGACGTGCTGCCGCTCAGAAGGTCCTGCAAGGCAAACACAGCACAAAGCGGCTGACGGCAAAAGGGTTTTAAATAAATACGTTTGCCTGAAATTTTAAATATATATATATTTATATACTGTAAATATATATATATATTTATACTGCATATATAATACATTATATACATATCTGTCTATATATATGAGCTGCTTATTACTGCGGAACTCAAGACAATGTGCTAAAAAACTGTTTTCAAGCTGAAAATTAATTTAAAACATTAGCACCCGCATACACACACACACTCACACACTCACACACACTCACACACACATATACACACATGCACAGCGTCTGTGTGTAATTATGCACACATGTGTCTACTTTCAGATGGGTTTTATGACATAAATTACATCAAGCACAAAATTTTAATATAATTTTCACTAAAAACGCGAACGCGAAACTTTTTTAGTTGCTTCTGCTGCTGTAGCTGATGAAGGCAACTTCAAAAGGCTTGCGCACACACACACACACACACTCACATACATAGACAGGCACACGCACACACACACACACACACACACGCAGGAGAGGGCGCGTGTGTATGAAACAGGATATCCGTTGCGGAAGTTACAAATTTTCCACTTTCCACACACTCGTGACGTGGCCCCCGGGCACCTTGCGCTCCAGCACCGAAACGGGTTTTTGGTGGGTATGGGGAGGGGGGCTGCGAGGGTCTGCAATGGGGCTAGAGGCGTGGCACTAATGTGCCCTGCTTACGACGCCATTTAATATTTATTCCGTTCCATCAAGAAAAGCACTTGGCTTCGCTTTTTCCCAGCCAGCTCAACTATTTTGCTGGCAGCAGGCACCAGCGTCGAGTCCTTTTAATCATTTGGCAAACTTTCTGTGACACGCAGCACTCCAGTGTCAACTACATTTTGTGTATGCCAAAACTACATACACACACACACACACACACACACACGCACGCACACACACATGGCTAGTGCCTTTTAGTTTTTAATGTAATTTTGAGACACTTTTTTGCTGCTGTGTCACTTTGCAGTTTCGGTTCGCAAGTGCAAAAAACTTTTAGGGCGTCAAAGTTTTCAAAAAAAAAAAAAACTAAATAAATAAATAAAAAAAATTATCTGCTCCAGCTAGTATCGAAACATTCTCGAACAAAACTAAACTCATTTCGAAACTAACATAAAGCAATAAGAACAAAATGAAGAAAACATAAAACAGCATTTCTTATATGTTGTTCATATTCAGGTTAAGTTAGTTGGGCACACAAAATTTGAATTTTTTATAAATATTATTGAAATTATTATTTATAAATATAAAAACTTAAAAAAAAATGTTTATATTTATTTTTTTTTTATAAAAGCAAAAAAATGTTAAACAAAAAAGGAAAAAATATATAAACTTTTTTTTAAATAATAGAAATGCATTTTTAAATCTTTTTTTTTTTTTACTTTTTTGTTTAAGTTTTTGTTGTATTTTATAAATCTATTTATTTTAATTATTCATCAAAATATTTTTTTTTATGAAAAATTTTAAATTGGATTTTGTTTTTATTAAAATTATTTTGCTAAATTACTGATTTTTATAATTTAAAAAAATATTACTCACAAAATAAAAATTTTTATTTCTTTATTTCATTTTATAAATTATATTTTTTATATATATTTTTTTATATATTATTATAAATTATTAGTTTTATATATTATATTTCTTATAAATTAATTTTACATCATAAAGAGAGAATTTTAGAGTTTTACATCTATATTATTTCGATATACTCTCAGAATCAAAGACAATTATGAAATGCATTTGCCAAAGCGAATATAAATTAAAGTTTCTGCAGTTTGAAAACTTTGTGGAAAACTTAATATTGAAAATGTTGAAAACCAAGACGCCAATTGGCTTAGTTAATAAGAAGCTGAGGCAAAAGGGAAAGTAATAGAGACTGAGACAGCAGACAGCAGAGAGCAGACAACGGGCAAGAGACAAATGAACGGTGCCAGCGGTCTTGGTGGTGATGGCTGTGGTGGTTGCACCACCTAGCAAAGCATTCACCCACTTGTCGCCTCATAAATTTCATAGCGAAATTGTTAAATTTTAATAAAATCAAAGCGTATCAAACGGGATTTGTTTACCAGGCGACGATTTCGATGTCTCTGTCGTTGTCGCTGTCGATGTCGATGCCGACGGCAACAGCAGCGACTTTTCGCAGTCTTCGGCATTGTCCTTGCCATCGTTATCCTTGTTCGCAGTCTGGTTATATCGCGTGTTTATTGTTGCAACAGTCGCGCCGAGCGCTTTAAAATAATTTAAGTCTACGCCTGCTGCTGTCGAACCGAGGGCGCCGCATACAGATTTGTTAAGGGTTGCCTGCGGGAGGGGAGGTGACTCCTGCCGATGGCTCAGGGGTTGCTGCTCAGAGCTGCTCATCTTCGAATTGTGCGAGTCGAAGTTGATGCCGCTGCCGTTTTGTGACTCGTTAAAGGATTAAAATCATTTTAATGGATTTTTCAAGCTGTTGTTTTGTTATATAATTGTCGCCTCTATTCTCTCCCTATGTGTGTGTGTGTGTGTGTGTGTGTGCATTATGGGTGCATAAATAGGGCAAACAGATGCATTGGGGTTTAACAAAAAGGCAGCGCAAATCTGTTAGCACGCCTGTCGCCAGGACCCGGCGCCTGACTGAACACGCATTTGTCATCGTCCGTATGCTAATGTCCTTCGACTGTTAATGATAGCGGGCATCCAGCTCGAACTTACAAATGTAAGACAGACACGCCAGTCGAGACAGCAACGAGTGCCAGAGAAAACTGGTTATGAAAATGAAAAACCTTTAAGCCTCACAACACTCTATTCAGCGAGATTAGATGCCACAGTTGATGATGATGTTGCCACTCTATAGTTTTTATGCTTATAATGAGTGAAGATGACTGCCTTAGAGATAGTTTAGAGAAATCACAAAGAGATATTGAGGGATATAATCAATGAATGTGAATGCCTTAGAGATAGTTTAAATAAATTGCAAGGCAATATTTGTTTTATAAATATATATTAATGCATTTAGTCTTGGAATCTAAAAATATCGAAAACATGTAACTATAGAATATTTGTTTGTAATATATCTATAATTGTTTACCAATACTTGGACATCTGTTTGAGTCGATAAAGTGAGTATGAAACTTTAAAAGATATCGTTTTTTTGTAGTAGACAATTTTTTGTGTAGTAGTAGACGGACAGTGAGACAGAGAGATGAACGCTCAAACGGAAAGCAAAATGAACATTGCTAAAGACTAATGTCACTTTACCTTACTGAATGTACATAAGAAGTGCTATATTCGAATGTGGAACTGAAACTTGAAGTCCAATATTCGAATAAAAAACTTGAATTTACCACGTCTTAAGAAAAACTCCCTTAGCATATAAATCTTTTGTTAATATGAGCAAGACTTGCAACATAGTATAGTTTAATTATTTTTCAATAGTCAACATTCTATTTCAAAGAGTTTCAACACTTTTCTTTTTACTCTACTTACTCTTTAAATATACATAAAGCAATTTATCTTTCAATCAAAATCAAAATCAAAATCAATTTTTTCTTTTTCTTTTAACACATTTGATCAAGTTGTCTAGGCTTATAGAAACTAACATGAGTCGACGCTCAAATTATTATTTCATTTAATTTAATTGATTTTATTATTATTTTTTATAATTAACTCATAGATACCTACTATAATAAAATGTATTTCCCTTTTCCCAGCTAACTTTTAGCTCCATTAACACGAGTCGAATCTCAAATTTATTATGTTAATTAATTTATTTTATATATATATATATATATATTTTTTTTTTTTATAATTTACTCTTAGACTTCGACACTGAAATCTGTGTCTCTTTCCCAGCTAACCTTTAGTTCCATTAACAAATTTATTGTTTTCATTTATTTATTTTATTATTTATTTTATTTTATTATTTCTTTTTATAATTTACTCCTAGATACTGAAATCTATTTCTCTTTTCTCAGCTAACTTTTAGCTCCATTAGCGTGACTCGAAGCTCAAACTTATTATTTTCATTTATTTATTTTATTATTTTATTGTATTATTTTCATTTATTTATTTTATTATTTTATTTCATTGTTTTCATTTATTTATTTCATTATTTAATTTTATTATTTTCATTTATTTATTATTATTATTTTATTTTATTGTATTATTTTCATTTATTTATCTTATTATTTAATTTGATTATTTATTATTATCGTTATTCTAGCATTTTAAATTAATTTATTTAATTATTTATTAATATTATTTTATTGTTTTATTTTCATTTATTTATTTTATTATTTAATTTTATTATTTATTATTATCGTTATTCTAGCATTTTAAATTAATTTATTTAATTATTTATTAATATTATTTTATTTTATTATTTTATTGTATTATTTTCATGGATTTATCTTTTTATTTAATTGTATTAATTATTATCATGATTATTATCATTATACTTTCATTATTTTTTACAATTTGTTCTTACTTTACCTTCTATACTGAATTTGAGCTCAATTAATCCAATTATTGGCATTTGACTTGGATAATACCGAAATTTACAGCTAGACACATATCTGATTGCCTGTCATCGGTTAAACTTCGTAGTAAAGTAATTTAATCCTCTTTTAATAAAAAGTTTCTTCTGTTGCCTCGGGGCAGATGACGTTAATGTGCCGTTCACTGTTATTTAACCCTTATAATAGACATGTTTTTATAAACAAATGATTAGAGCTTATCGTGTCTATCCGCTGCGTAACGACATCAATACCAGCCCTAACGAGCAACGAGGCGCTTGGGGCAATGGGATTTTTGAGGGAAACAGCTTACATACCTGGCAACTTAAAGGGTAATCCGGCCATAAGTGGATCCGGGCCAAAACGCTGTGGTCCAAATGCGAACGGATGAAAGCCCTGATGGCGCACCTTCGAGCGTGGCTCACGTGGCCCATCTACCGTTACCTTGATGGCCTTCGTATAGGTGGCAATCTGTATCGGATTCGTTGAGATGACAATTGTCAGCGTAAAGCTCTTACCTGAAACAGAAAGAAGCAGAGAGAGAGAGAGAGAGAGAGAGAGATTGAATAAGTGATTTGGATATAATGTAAAGATTTAAAGCAAGTCTATATAGATTCTGCCTGTTGTCGTCCATCTGCAATTGCATGATGCACTTTCCAGGTAATTTATGTAAACTGAAGTGCATGTGGCATTCGGCATGTCTCATGCTCAATTAACCCCAACAGAATTGGCAAAGTCACACAGAACTGATGGCGAATCATTAACTAAACAAAGCAGCCATGCAGATATTACATGATTGAATGATTGAGTTGATTGATTAACCAGGCAACATTCAAACTCTAACTAACTGAATGGAATGGGATGGTGGGAGTGTGTGTGTGTGTCTGGGTGGGTTTTGGATATTTGTCTGATTGTTACCAAATGCATTGGTCAAACAGTGAACTGCAATATTAAGTAACTTTGGCATGGCAACCCTATAGTGGTTGCGCATGCCAGAGTTGCCATAACAGCCAGAGCATCAATGGACCCCACGGGGCTGCCGCCCACACGCCCAGACCATAAACTTGAAATATTTGGCATATTCATAAGGCGGCATGAACTTTCGAAATGTGAACAAGAATGGAAAATGCCATTTCCATTGCGCTGACATCAGCTTCTGCTTCTGCTTCAGCTCAGTTCACTCACTCACTGACTTTTTGGCTGCCTTTCGAAAAAGGGGCGCGAATACGAAATTCGTGGCGCAAACACTTTGAATGCCAAACGCATGAGTTAATCAACAAATATGAATGTTTCGCAAGGCTGAAGAGTTTATTCTGCCCAAACACTTTAATCACATAGGTTAAGCAAAGCCAATTGAGAGAAAGAAAGAGAGAGAGAGAGAAAGAGAGAGAGAGAGAGAGTTTCGAAGCAAAATTATAGAAATTACAGAAAAAAAATATGTTGTAAATATATATATAAAAAAAAGGGGTTTTTGAAGAAGAAATGTCAGCTTAAAAAAATATATTTTAAAATTTTAGAAATATTAGAGCTTTGCTCTTTATTTTTTTTTTTTTTTTTTATGGAAACAATATCTAAAATAAAAAAAAATATCGAGATTTTATAAAAAATAATAAATTATTGTAAAAAAAAGTGGATAATTATAATAAAAATTAAATTATAATTATAATTTATTCTATAAGAAATTAATAAGAAAATACATTCAATTTAAGGAAATACCAACATTAACAAAAAAAAACTAATTTGAATAATATTGAATTTATTTTTATTTATTTTATTTATTTATTATATTTATTAATTATAATAATAATAATTAAATAATAATTATTATTTATTCTATACGAAATTATATAAATTTAAGAAATAAATACAAAATGAAAATATCGAAATTTAATTTTAAGAATATTGAATTTTGTTGTGTTTAAGAATTTTCAAATACAAAAATTATTAAATATTATTTTATTATTAGTTTAATTAAATTTTAGATAAAAAAATGAATTTTAGTAATAATAGCTTATTTAAATACCACGTTTAAGATTTGAAAACTAATGTTGAAAAAAGTTTTATTTAAATAAATTATTATTACTAAAATTCATTTTTTTTATCTAAAAAAATTATTTAAAGTTAACTGCTAAAAATTACAAAATATTAACACTTTTTTCGAAAACAAACTTGGAAAATTTAAAAATAAATTAAGGTATAGAATAAATATTTTTTTTCTTATACTTAGTATTTTAATATATCATTATAAGAAAAATAATTAAAAAAAAAAATGTTAAGACAAGAAATATTTATATATATAAGTTTTTAAAATAATGACAATTCCATAAAGCAGATATAAAG
Organism: Drosophila stalkeri; assembly: GCA_035047405.1. Taxonomy (NCBI): domain Eukaryota; kingdom Metazoa; phylum Arthropoda; class Insecta; order Diptera; family Drosophilidae; genus Drosophila; species Drosophila stalkeri. Next base: position 8,136,408 of record JAWNPR010000061.1, on the reverse strand, counting down.
AGTGGAATATCTTTTTTTTGAGTATACTGTAGGCCAAAAATACTATAAAATACTATAAAAATAAAAAAGAATATATATACCATACTATACTATATATCGATGATCATTTGACGACACACACACACACACACACACACATACATGGAATGTGGGCAAAACTTTAGTTAACCACATAGGAGAATATTTCTCTCTCTCTCTCTCTCTCTCTCTCATCAGATGCAAACTGTTTTCTTAGCATATTTGAAACATGGCTTAACCGTAACTCATTTGCAAGTTTTTGCAGCAAGTCGAAGGCGACGGCAAAGCAGGACACGAATAACACGCGAAAAGCAAACAAAGTTCTTAGATTAATATTAAATTAAACGAAGCATGCAAAAAATGCTAGAAGGCGGCAATCATTAGAACAAGGGCGGCAACAACAACAACAACAACAACCCAAGCCAAGCCGAGCCACCCAACCAAGCAACATCCCCAGGCCAGCCTACAAGTATATTGCCTGAAGAAGGCGGCAATTTGGTGTGAGCCATGCGGCAGTCAAGAAGAAAACCCAAGAAACCTACACAAGAAAACAAATGAACATAAACAGACGAAACGAACCAAGAAAACCAACAAAATGAAATGAAACTTTTTTAATTATGCGCCCCACAGCCAGCCCAAGTCGAAGGCGAGCGAGCGAGTGAGTGAGCAACAAGCGAGCAGCGGCCATGGGTAGTTGGTTTTTGGTGAGGGCGTGGCAGCTGCTCTAGTAAGCGTCAACAAACTAACGAAGTGGTAAGCTAAAGGAGGCCAACAGACGACAGAGGACTGAGAGCTGAGGACAGAGGACAGACGACAGACGCTGGCCCTGGCAACTGGAGATGCGATGGGGCACAAAGTGGCTAAGACAAAAGACTTGAATGTGGCGTCGACGGCGTTTTTGCCAAATGAGCAAATATTGCATATAAATCTGTTGCTGTTAGCCATTTTGTGCACTGTGGGCGTGGCAACAAAAGGCAACGGCAACGGCAACGGCAACGGCAACGGCGGCAAAGAACTTTGCTGCTAATAAGATGAAAACCATTAAAAGTCGACACAAGTCGCGTCCGTTGCAAACCAAAGGAGAGCACAGCAAAGAATGAGCAAGAAAATGAGATGAGGCAAGAGCAAGAGAATGGAGAATGGTGAATGGTGAATGGAGAGTGGTGAGTGGAGAGTGGAGAGTAGAGAGGTGGGTCGTAACAGGATGCTGGCTGCTGGCTGACAAGCCGGGTTAAAATGCTGTAATTTTCGCAACAAAGCAAAAATTATCACCACTTTGCAAAAGGCGACAGCGACGAGAAAAGCTCTGCACCCTTTTCAACTATGCATGTGTGTGTGTTAGTGTGTGTGTGTGTGTGTGTGAAGCAGACGCTAAGTGATTTTAAAACAAAGTTTTTCAAACGTTTAACGTTACAATTTTGCCAAGTGTAATAGAAAATGTAACGTTTGCCCGTTGACTCTGTCTGCATTTTAACCTTCGATGCTGATAATGAAGCAAGAAACAAAACCCAGAGCCAGAGCCAGAGCCAGAGCCAGTGCCAAAGCAAGAGCTAGAGCCATTGCCAAGAGGGTTCGCATACTGCGCATAGGCAATTTAATGGCACTGTCGTCACAACCCTGCAGCCCCCAAGTCCGCAACGGGGCTGTAGCTACTGCTGCTGTTGCTGCTGTGTTAATGTCGTTAGTAGCATGGCGCCATAATTATAATTTGACATAAGACAAGAAGTCTGAGGTTGACAACAAAATGACATTTTAAATACACACTCCAACGGCGTCGGCATTCAATGAATGAATGGACAACCCTCTAGCATTAGCACAAACCCAACCAGCGAGCTACCCACACACACACACAGAGAGTGAGCGAGAGAGAGAGAGAGAGAGAGAGAGAGAGCTAGCATCTATTAAGCAGTTGCTCATCTTGCCTCACTGTGCGTATTTAGACACTTAACAGATCATAATTTTAACACTTTGCCTAATGCCCATGGAACGTTTAATGGAAATGCCAGCGCATGCAGTGAGAGTGAGAGAGAGAGGGAGTGGAAGAGTGGGAGAGAACTTTGTGCGAATCTCTGCAGATTAACAAAGATTTAATATGACTTAATGCAAATCGCCTCTTTGGCAATGACCTGAGTTTGCTTTTATTTTCGACTAATGTGCATGAGCAAGTGAATGCCAAGCTTTGCCCTCGTTAGCTCATTAATACTTCGCCCAATGTACATCGATTGCTATGATGCAAAGGAAGCGACAGCCTTGACCTCAAATATTTGGAATTCAACTGACATTTACGACAATGGACCTCTTTAAATTGCATGCACTTTGTTTGCCTTTTTTTATTTATAAATTGGAAATCTAAATGAAAAGACTTGAACAATTTCTTGTAAATCAAAATCTCATTCGAGGAGTGTAATTCGATTTTATATATGAAGAATTTTAAGCATAAACATATGTAAAAAAATATATTTTTTATTATGCCAATACTTTTTACTGCGTCTTGCTCCCTTGGTCTCCCCCTCTCTATCTCTCTCTCTCTCTCTCTCTCTCTCTATCTCTAGAACTATTAATATACATATATTCCTATGTATATAACTCTATATACCTTCATCTCTTTCTGTCTTTCACTTTCGCTTTGTCATTCAATCTTTCTCCCTTTTCCATTCTTCATCACTCACAGACTCTCTCTTTCTCTCTCCCTCTCTTTCTCTACCTCTTCTCTAACTATCTTTCTATGCTCTGCATATCACTTCCATTTTGTCTCTAGCCCTCTCATTTTTCGTTTTCCTTTGTATATCTCTCTCCATCTCTCTCTTCCTCTCTGTATTTTCTCTCCCTCTCTCTCACTGTCTTTCTCTCTGTTTTAGTATCTCCATTACATCTCTTCAATTCACTTCACTTCACTTCCTTCTATCTCTGTCTCTACTGCCCATTTCTTTCGCCATCTATATATTACTCTCTGCCTCTCTCTCTCACTCTCTCACTCTCTCACTCCCTCTCTCATAGACTGTCTGCCTCACTCCTTGCCATCCTTGGCACACATTTTCACTCTTTTACAACATTTTTCCGCAATTCCTTTACAAATTGCATTTCAAGTAGCTTTAAAACAAAACGCTCTCTACGAATATTCGAGACTTTTCACTGTTTCTTATTCTTTTCCCTCAGCTCCAGCCGCTATGCATGCCCCGCCCAAGCTACGTCTCTGTCTGGCATAAATATTCATATGTTTATTTTATACGTTTTACCAACGAAAACGCTGCACTTTCTTTCTGCCTTCACTTCACTGACCCCCTCAGCCCAGCCCAACCAACCCAAGCGCCACACGCTTTATAACTGCCAGCTTAGAGTTTTTCGATTTCCACTAACCGTTTGCCGTTTTTCTTTGAGTAGTTGTTCAAGTGGGTATATATGTTTCGTAGGTTTGGAAAATTGATTAAAATTATAATGCAATTAAGTTTATTATAATATAGACTGAGATTTGGATCACATATCTGAATATCTAAGGAATCTGAACTTAGATATTCAGATTTGTGATACTTATAACCACAATATGTAAAAAACCTCATAAAGAAAAATAAAGGAACATTAAATTCCTACTAAGCATCAAAAATTAAAATATAAATATATTCTACATTATACTTGTACTTTAATTATTGATGCCTAATAGCAATATATAACCAAGTTATTATTTAATGTAAAAGTTAGTAATGTTAAATATAATAAAATATTTAATATAACCAATGTGTACATATTAAGAAAAGCTAATATTATTTTTATGTAAAGATCTCAAGCTTTCCTCAAAGAGAAAATACAAAAATGCGCAGAGGTAATTATTCAAATAGGCAACATTAACATTGAAATGTTATAGCATTGAGATTTCTAAACAACACAAATAATAG